>CM023404.3:72152281-72180174 GCA_004368105.4 Eucalyptus melliodora | reverse complement strand
TCCGCTGCTCCGATTCGCATTTACCTTCTCTCTCTTGCGAAACAAATCCGGTGTACATATACTCAAGGTGAGAGCCAAGATCTCAACATGTATAGGAGCAAGCAGACAATCAAAGCTTTAACGCCAATTAGAGAATGACCGAGATTGGACTAGCCTCATGCATGACGGTTCTCGACCACCAAGTAACGAATCAGTAATCATCTCTTATCGTCGACGAGTCAAAGAAAAACATGCAAATCACACTACAATACTCTCATTTTGACTGATAACAGAAGCAAATCGATACTGGAAGTCACTCGGGCAAAACATCGAACACCTGATGGACATGAAATTCGAAGTGCTCGGGACAGAATACTCAACAAATTATCGATGACGAGTATAGAGTGAGGTGTTCATTTTAAACATTACAAGACGCAAAATCGACGAATCGGAGGACAGGCGTGCACTGAGACGTGCTCGGCTAAAACCAAAATAGAGCATAGGAGAGGGATGCGTGGCCAGAGCCGTCACTGGTCGAGATTGATGATCGCCCGAAGGAGATAGATCGTAATGGACAGTAAAGACGGGAACTAGAACCGTCAAAGGGAGGAAGAAACAAAGACTGTGTACTTCAGCAGCGATGGCTCTGAAATAGGGGCGAACGGAGCCTCTTCACGGCCGCGGAACTGGTGGCGATCGTGCGACTACCGGGGGTTGAAATTGACGCGACTGAGAGGGGATCTTTTCGTGTTGCTTGGATGGATGTACTAGAAGAAGTGAAGCTCATCGCACATATGAATTGGTACGTGGAAGAGAGACTTTTAGTACTAGTTTATATTATACATCAAATAACCATTTGAATGATTATTTAATGGAAAAAGTTCCATGGAGCTTTGATTTTTTTATATTCTGTTAATGCTTATTAGCATAATTATGTACATAAGATAGGAACTTGAATTTGTATAAATAAGTTTTAAGATTAATATACTATGTAGGATATTATGATTATGTACTATAGGATTATACTGTAGCTAAATTATGTATCATGGCTTTTCTCTTTATACGCATTATACTGTAGCATGTATAAATAAGTTTTTTTTTTTTTTTTTACTTTGGACAAATTATCTTAACCATTATATTTTTCTTGCAATAATATACGACCAATTGACCTATCTAATGCAGAAAATAAACTCAGCATGGTCCAAGACTGCGGAGGACCTTCCATCTTCATTTCAATTCCCTCGTTTACACTTACATGGTATTTTGTCTTCAGTTTTCTTTTTCTTTTTTTTTTCTTTTTTTTTTTTGCATTTTTCATGATTATTTTCCCGGTGCTGTGACTTTTGATTTTCTGAATAATAGTGACAACTCATTAACTACCATATAACACACTTCCGTGCTTTAGTAAAACAAAATCATAATGGACCTATATATATTCAGGGGAATACGCACCTATGCCTCTATATATTCTTTGAGTGCTGCTTTTACTTGCTCTATCACACTATTATATTGCCCATAATTCTAAAATAACGTGATGGTACTTTTGTTATTCCCTTTATAAATAATCATTATAAAATTTAGTTCCCAAGTCTATGCATAATAAGTCTACACATAACAAATATTACATCTCTTGCTTGTTAAACCGGCTGAAAAGAAATTCTACCAAATATAGAGATAGATCAATCATATACATGGAAAAGCAGTTCGTACTATGTACTATATTTATTAATCTTTAAAAAGTTAGTTAACCTATTGATAATGATAATTGTTCAGTCTATGAAATTGAGAGAACATGGATGTTACTTGTCCTTCGCCTTTAGTAGGATAGACCACATATAAAGGGTAAAGGCACTTGATGCTAAAAACGAGAAAACGAAGCTTGCAATAACAGTAAAAAGGTTGAGTTCCAAAGCTTGTTATTGATTTTTTTCGCAAAAAACTAATGATTTGTGAACATTTTTCTAAAAATAGTTATTTGTTTTGGTTAGAATTTTCATCACCAACAATAATCTTTGCCCAAATATTTTCTTTAATGATAAAGTATTTCTCATTAATTAATTTTTGCTAGCAATAGAAGTGAATATTTTCAGAGATATATTTCAAATGATTGATTTTTCGTGAAATGTGTGCATATAAAAATCAAATGTTTTCACCAAATTGGTGATTTTTAACTAAGGGTTTACGTATGAGCGTCACCGTTTTGTGGCTGCGCATGCAGGCGACGAAAAGCTGCTAACAAACGTCAGCGTCGGATCCAACTCATTAATAGGACACGCGGCCACTAAACGGTGGCAACAAACGTCGGTGTCGGCTCTAACTCATTTATAGGGCCTCACTCAGTTCATTTTGTACAGCTTTCACGAACAAGCCCAGCCCATTCAACATCAAAGATCAAAATGAAACATAAAAAATAAATAAACGAACTCTACCTCTCCAGCACTTGGGATACTGAAGATGAGAAATAAAAAATAATAAAAGATTAACAAAATTCATGAGCCATCAAGAGCTTGAAAACCCGAATCCGCCCAACCGAATTGACCCCTGCATTTCTCAGGCATGAGTTAGATGGGGTCTGTATTTGGTTTATTTTTCTAATTTTGATTTCAGCCTTGGGGACCCAAGATGTCATTAACAAAAATAAATGCAATGAAACGTAAAGGGCTTACAGACATACGCAGATGAGAATGGAGGTCAGCCAGTGTCGATGAAAGCATGGTATAAAGTATATTTCAAGTTTAGTAACTGCATTCACTCTATTAACATGACACTTTACAACATTTATATGTATAAAATATGGTTTTCTTATCTTATATCTAGCTATATATTTTCATTAGAAAATGGAATTTGATAGGCCATGAAATCACTACGAATCAAATTTCTACGTAGGACCAATCTAGTGCACCTTGGTTCAGAAATTGCCATATGGGATTTGGGAACAAATGAGAGAAAATGATTAGGAATAATACCGTGAAGAAGTCAAGTTTGGAAGTTTTCGTGTCAAGGATTTGCACAAACACAAAGGAAGCTAAGAGAAGTGGAGAGGAGGGGTTCATCAACCCAATTCAAAAATAAAATGGAAGGAAAGTCACTTCCAATTTAGCGACTATTAATGGATGAATTGCTAAATTATGAAAATCTAATTATATATGTTAAGTTAATTTATGATATTATGAACGAAATTTCTCAAACGACTAGGGCATTTTGGTCTGGTGATTAACATTACTAAATAAGTTACTCCAGACTTTAGAAAATTCCAATCCATTTTTCAAATCTGCGTAAGGACGAGGGTCTAGTCGCCCTTGCTTGATCAATTTTTCGGAGTCTTGGCCAAATGCTTTATGTGGAAAAGAAGTAATTAGTCTAGCGTTTTGTTGGGGTAAAGAGGCAAAATCTCATTCAAGATTATGTCAAGATTGAAAGAGAAATTGAGTGATTAGGTTGACTCTCTTTTCAATTGTCCTTATATTGCTTTTGGATCAAAGAAGTATAAATTAAGTCAAGGTCTTGCCACTTACTTTCTGTAATGGACATCCGTGTCAAAAAGGCAATGCTTTCCCTAGCTTTTATCGCAAGGGGCCAAGACGACTTGAGAGAAATCTGGGTCAAGCTATAATGGACATCCCTATCCAAAAGCAAAGCATTTCATAGCTTTTGTAACGAGTGACCAAAACGATTTGTTCAAATTATACGCGAATCCCTACAAGATGAAGTAGGCATTTAAACATTCAACATTATATAGGTTTGGTGAAAAAATATAACATAATTTATCAATTTACAGGTTTGAATATGTTGCGTTATTGTTTTATCTGTTCTATTTAGTTATATTTGGTTGAGAAAAAAAAATAAAATTATGCAACATCTTTAATTGGTAATTTTAATAGATTCAATTATTACAATAACAAGTAATGGGTAACACTGTACTCCCAAAATAACTATTCAAGTAATAATCATTTAGAATGTCGATTTTACGTAAGAATCACTCTCAAATGGAAATCACCATGAATGATCCGCTTGTATTTTGTAGACTCCATCAATTATCTCCTCGAGCCATAGAGGTGACACTATGTGAGATCCAATCTGAACATCCAAAGAAATGTCCATACAAAATGATCAAGTCAATAGGGGGAAAGCCGTCATAACGTGTGGTTCATGAGGAAATTAAACGGCATGGGCAAACATAACGTGACGGCCTGGAATTTGATGTCTTTAACAATTTCATTGCCATCCGTTAACCTAATGCTTATTAAAGATTAAAAAATCTTTATTTGACTAGTAAACGTCATAATACACATGACCTAGATTCAGGAATTGCGATTAGAACGGAAAGTGTAATTGAGAAGGTGACAAATGATTAGACTTAATAACCTACATTAACTTCAAAAACTCGCATTTTCCGTAAAAATGATAATGATAATAATAACAGAAACAACAATTAATAACTGATTTAAAATTATTTAGTGATGCACACTTTTTGCAAAATCTCCCTCACCATATTATGCACAAAAACCTTGTTTATATGGATATGTAAGATAAGATACATATCACATATCGCAGATTTTATATATGGCAATCCTTTTCTTCAGACAAATAAGGGAAATTATATATAATGCATACGTTGCAAACTTTTTAATCAATATAATAACATGTTTATATATCTTCAATATCAAAAGATTTCATTTTGACATATAATTAACAACAACAGACCCACTCATCCATTTCAAGGGGGTGCAACACTTCTCAGTTTGGTTATGATTAGTGTTGCAAAGCATATCAATAAATTCAATAAGAAGCCCATGGTAGATCATATGAGCCTACATAGGACCCATAAAATATTACAAATCACATTCATTAAGCACATGTGATTTGAGGGCCTTACAATAAACAAAACAGATTTCCACATATGTTCTGGCATCCATGATTATTGTTCAACATTCAATTTGCACAGAGAACTTGATTGGTTTTATTTCATGGTGATTATATATTATGTCCTTAGGTCTCAACAGAATCCAAATTGTTGGCATGCTTTTCCTTGGAATATTTCTGGGCCACGACAAGCTTTAATGATCGTGTAGGAAGATGAGATCTGTCACATATTTGAGTCTAAGAGGTCCCTAGTGGAAATTGGATTTGAACCATCAGATCTCGTGGGATCCCTCAGTTTTTATTGGGATTTGAACCATCAAATTGTATGTTCATATTCAATTTGGTATATATATACTATGCTCATATAATAAATAAATAAATAAACTATGATCCGCAAAACACCATAAAAATTTAAGTATCCTTAATTGTACCGTGCATGCGCATGTGGACTTTGGGTGGCGTCGATATTGGAGGGAAGTGGAAGCTAATAGGGTGGTTCTAAAGAGAGACTAGAGTGGAATTTACTGCTCATGGTTGAATCCACCTTAAACAACCCAATGGTTTTGCTTCTATATTGGCACAATAGTTAAAATATATATATTTTATTTAATACTATTAAGGTATCCGTGTGCGGCACGAACTTAAAAGACTAAGTTTTTTTATAGAATGTTAAGCAATTTTGCATTCATCGATACTTCAAGTTGATATTAAGATATACTGAATGTTAACATGTATTGTCTCGATCGCTTTATTTAATTGATCAAAATTGCCTTATTTTTCCTTCAATGAGTCCAAACAAATACTAATTTATCTAATATTTACTGACAAAACAACACCTACACCATATATATATATATATATATCAAATCTTAGTCATTTATCTCTCTTTTTTATTTGCAAAGTAACTGCGCACATTTTTTTTTATTTTCTTTTTTTATATATATACAACTTTCTCTTTTGGAGAAGTTCTAGGTCAAGTCAACAGTGATGATAACGTGTTCCTTGGAATTGGCCCCTGCAGACTTGACTTTGCCCATGGTTGTTTCGTGCAATTGGCCCAACCGTGATGATCACTCAAAAGGGAAAGACTCTACACATATAAATGAAGCTTGCACATGGTGAAGCAGAAGAAACATATAACACACAAAACAACATTATAAACATGAAGTTTCTGTCATTGTGTACATGGACATGGGTGTTGTTGGTTTTGATGGGAAGTGGAAGAAGCATGGGTTGCTTGGAAGAAGAGAGGAATGCGCTCCTCAACATTAAGGTTGCCTTCAACAATCTAAATGGGTCTTCTATTTTGTCGTGGCATGACAGCCATGATGACTGTTGCAGCTGGGAACATGTGAAGTGCGATAACACCACCTTCCGAGTGACTCAACTAATTCTGGGAGGTACATACGGCTGGAAATTGGGACAATTGGAATGGTTTAGATATGAGTCTAGGCCTCAGGTTATTGACGCCACTTTATTCCTTTCTCTCCGGAGGAACTTCAAGTGTTGGATTTATGTTTTTATTCTCTCTATATTATATCTCTCTCTCTCTCTCTCTCTCTCTCTCTCTCTCTCTCTCTCTCTCTCTCTCTCTCTCTCTCTCTCTCTCTCTCTCTCTCTCTCAGTTATTTGTTTCATTTTTCTTATTTCAATTATGTTTCTAAGCAATCGTTTACTTTTTGAACGATGAACAAATGTCATACTATGGTGCGATAAAGTATAAAAGTGAATTGGGTGAATTAATAACAAACATATGATTGCACAAATGATGCAATTTTTAAAATAGTTGATTGCACATAACATAAATTAATTACAAGACTCATCTCCATGATGATGATAAGTATGAAGAACAAAAATAGAATTAGCTCAGTAAGCAATGATTTACCAAATTCCAACCGTTTTTTTTTTTTTTTTTGATAAAAGTTAGAATGGTTTGAATTTTTTACCCCCAACAAATTTGCACTTGTTTGGAAGTGGACCAAAATCTACTTAATATTTTTATTTGTGTCTTCCTCTTGAGATTCAAAATAAGAAAAAAAAAAAATCAAGTTTATCATTCTACATATCAGTGGTTACATTTTTGGAAAGGTTCTTAGTGTTTATGATAAATATATAAATCAAATTGTGAGAGCCACAAGATTTACAAAAGATAAAAGAAAAATTGAAATTAAAAATCACAAAAAGTAGATTGGCAGAGAGGATTAATTTAGAGGGAAGAGAAATGATCTTAAATGTAGTGTAATGGTTGGATAAAGGGAAAGAAATGGAGCGGAATAAAAAAGATTAAAACATATCAGGAGGAATTACGTACAACTATTTGTCCTTTATAATCCTCATATAAAGGGATTTGGAGGGATTGAGGACACTGATACTTTTATTAAACAATTTTTTTCTTTCCCACATTTACATTTGATTTATTTCAAATTATAAATACTTCAAATTATATATACATAAAAGAACAATAAAGAGGTAAGGCATTATTTATTTTCCTTATTTTCCTTTTTCTTCTTTTATCTTATAATTATTTGTATTTCTTATTTTCTATTTTGGTTACATCTTCCAACATCAATATTTATATGGATGCATGGACTCATGCCTGGTCGGAGAAGGCAAATGGCTCCAAAGTCCCAAGCCACTCTACCCGTCATGCATCTAGACATGCAAGAAAATTCGAAAACCCCTTATTAGTGCTATCCGCGTCAACCTTTAGTCTATTTAGATAAGGAAAGTCACGTTTAGGTGCGTGTGTTTTGGGGAAAGCATTTTCCAAAAATTAATTTTCTGAACTAGTCAACGAAAATATTTATGTATAAATTTGAGAAAATGAATTCCCAAATCTAGAAAAGATGAAAACACTTTCCGAAATTGCCTATCTCAAAAATTTTAATATTTTTTCTTTACTCTACTCCGGTGCTGGCGACCGGCGAGGTTGAGCCTCACTAGGATTCGGCGAGGTCGAGCTTGCTAGTCTCGACTAGAACCTTGTCGGCCTGTGCTTGTGGCCGATTGCCGAGGCTCCAGGACCAATCAAGGGAGAAGGAAAATGAAAGAAAATAATTAAAAAATAAAAATTATTTAAAAATTAAAAAAAAAAACAGCTTAAAATAAAGTCATGATTAAAATCATTTTTCAAATGCAATCCAAACACCAAAAAACGTTTTCGGTTACATGTCACCTAGCAAAAGAAAAATAAATATTTTCCTATGAATCATTTTTTTAATAGAAATATATTTTAATTTAACATGTCTCGAAACAAATGTCCATAGTGTCGAGCAAATAAGGGAATCTTACACAAATAGTCATAAATAAAAAAGGAAATATTTTTTTTTTTTGGTCGGTAAAAAGGAAAATAGACTACACATGGATCAATGTGACCCATTTATTTACAGATTATACCCACACTCAAATGAGAAAATATTGTGTGGGCCAGCCCCTCCACGTCACTAAGGGGCCGGCCCACTCAATGATCAAAACGTGGCATCTAGCACCCATTTTCTCTCCCTCTTCAGTGATGCTCCTACGTTATAGATCTCTTCAATTATGACACTCTTTCTCCTCTCTTCTACCCCTTTCCGAAGAAAGATTGAAACCTAAGTTTTTTCGAGATAGTCTTCGCTTCCAAGAGCCCCCACCGGTTGCATCCCGAACTCAGAATCGCCGCCTCCACCTACGATGCTCTCTCTCCTCTCCAGTCATCCGTTTATCACCACCTCACTCCTTTCCACCACCAAAGTCGATCATCCTCACTTCTGCGCAGCTGCAACTCATCCTTACCATTGTCTACCTCGAGCTCAGATTTTGGATCTAAGCTCGAGTGAGCCTCAGATCTTGGATCTCAATTGATTCGAGGTCGAGCAGGGCATATAGCAGCCACATTTGGATTTTTGGAGGTCAATTACCATTGTCGACCCCTAGTGGACGAGTTCTCATGACATGGAGGCGACGATAGAGAGAGATGTTGGGGTTGGGGCGAAGGTGGAGTTGTCCAAGGCTAAGTGAAAGGGAGAATGAAGAAAGGAAGTTTAAAAAAAAAAAAAAAAACACCAAGTAGATAAAGGAATTAATGAAGAGAGAGGACCCACAAGGATAAGAGAAGAGAGAGAAAGTGGGACCCAACTGGAGCCACATTTTAGATGATTGAACGAGCTTAGACATGGAGGGTCGGCCTACACAATAAAATGGGTTCCAGTTTTTATACTCCCTTGATGTCTCAGACTCTCTTTTCGCTTCACTACTTCTCTTAAGAGTATCCTAGGTCGAGTCGAGGCTTACACGTTAGCTCTATAGCTTGATCTACCTCAAATCTGGAATGTGAGGCTTGATTGTGCCAGCAGACTTCGAGCTCGAAGACACCCAGGACAAACGATGATGATGCTAGCAAAGTGGGAGGCAAGGGTGTTGACAAGGGTAGAGGTCTCTATAATAGTCCGTGTCTATCATTAAATCTATCTAAACTACTCTGGAATTCACTAATGCCTCTGCAGAGCTCCATAATCTCTTTATCCATTCTCTAGATGGAGTTGTTATCATCCTATAGTCAATTTCTGGGTCATCTTGTACTCCACCACCTAGATGGCCCTCTTATCTTTGGATGGCACCATAAGATAATTGGTCCATGGGATATCGTCAGGAAGCTTCTTGCTTATAAGGATAATTGTAAATATACTCTTTTGAAAGCTTGATACCTCAGCACAGAATCATATCAAGATTGATTTCCAATTTTCTTTTCCTTTTTCTTTTTCTTTTCTTTTTCCCTCTTTCCTCTTTCCACTTTTCCCCTTCTTCTTTATTCAGGAAAATTACCAATTTGATTTTGAGCTCATTACATGAATGCTAATTTAAACCTAAACTTTTCAATTTTTTCAATGTATTCCTATGCCTTTTCTATGAAATTTCAATGAAGTTTTTTCTACCAATTGCCACTAGAAATTGCTAGCATGGTGGTCTAGTCATTGTTGGTCATCCTACATGACATGTAAAGTGATTTGACTTGTACAATTCTCTGTAAAATGACATTGTTTTGCATACCTTTTAAAATTTTCTGTTTTTCTTATCTTTACTTTTCTGTTCCACTATTCATCTTCGTCCTTAGAGAGTTGAGACCACCGAGTCACTCAATCTCCACAACACTACATTTCCCTGGAAGATCTTGCCAGAACCCTAGTTATCTTGACTAGTAGCAAAGAATCATTTATTTATTTATTTATTTTATTGGCAAGTATTGTTGAGTTTCTGCTCATTCAATGTCCCACAAAATATTGCACTCTATATTAGGTGCCTCCCAAATCAATTGTTTCAAAACCTATGCTTTGTGTTTTCTTTGACCCTTTTGCTTAAGAGCATGAAACTACTGTTTCAAAACTCTCGACTCTCTACTATGAAGAATCCTGCTATTTTTAGCTCCGACTTTTTTTAGCACCTAAAAAGTTTATCTTTTTCTTTCCCCCTTCAGCTAATGCAAGCGTCTTGTCGTCCTTTGACATCTTTGTTCATTGTTTCCTCTTCTTTTTTCAAATTTCTTTGTTTTAGCGAGTGGTGAAAGTTTGGTACATGGCTTTCTTGACTCACAAATGCACCCTTCAAAGAGCTTTTTTTTTTTTTTTTTTTTTTGCTTGTTCTAAATTTTAGGTGGATCTTTAATTGCTTCCACGTTTTTCTCATTGCCACAAGTTGAGAACAAGAAGTTCCGAAAATGCTAAGAAATGCTAAGAATGTCGCTAATTTTAAGGAGCTCCAAGATTAGAGCCCTTGGATCCTAGCAACCGTAGCCAAGCCACTTTTCCCCAGCTGAAACATTCTACTACCACGATCAATGAATAGGAGCTCTCTAAGGAAAAAGAGGAACACTAGTGCATAGAAGGAAAGAAAAGAAAAGAAAAGAAAAAGGAAGAAAAGAAAAGGGAAAAAACAGAAAAATCAGAAAAATATGCAAAACAACTTTGTTTCATTAAGAACTGTACATGTCAAATTGCCGGCCATGCCTCGCAAAATGACTGTTGATAATTGAATATCATGTCAGCAATTTCTAACATCAATTTGCTAGAAAATATTATGTTGGAATTTCATACAAATATTTAGGACTATTTGCAAATTTGAAGAGTTTAGGACTAGTTGGTATCCGTACAATAGGTTTAAAATTAATTTGATAATTATTCCCCTTTAGTCTCTATTTGCTCTCCCACTTTTTCTCTCACACACAAACCCACCATGGACACTCATATGAGCCCTGCGACCCTTGAGCTGCCATTGTCCGATTGAGTTCCTCTCTCTCTCTCTCTCTCTCTCTACTTCGACCCCAAATCTGGGTAGCTCGAGGTTGAGCCGCCATTCTGCGAGGAGGCGATTACCTTGCATGAGCAAGCCAAAACTAATGCTTATTGGTCGAATGCAAGCCACATGACAACACTATGCCATGTATGTTGCCACATGATAATTACTGATATAAAGTAAAGAAATGTCAAGTGGGGAGCACACAACTATCTCGGCTTTGTTAGTTAACTAAATATAATAAATCTTGTTAAAGTCACAAGCTACTTGCTTATGAAACTGGTTTACAAAGTCACACGACGGAGACCTTTTTTATGCTTGAATATGTCGGACCAACTAGTTTATGTCGATAAATCAATTCTCCTCATTATCAGCATATAATTATTCTCAGTATATAAGATATCTAATTTCTGTGGATAATTATTTAACCATAATGCATGCATGAATTTTTCTATAATCAGATTTAAGTGGAATGCTACACTTGAAGAAATTGAAGAGGCTAGATCTATCTTACAATAATCTACAACGAGTCTCCTCATTGTACAAGCAAACTTCAGCGGAGGCCCAAAATTTGTCTTCTAGTCAGCTTGAAGGTACATGTAAAATAGAAGACCATGCCTTGATATGTAAAGTTCGATGTTGAGAACCTTTTGTTGATCATAGGTGTGAATCTTGAGGTGCTGGATCTTCGGCGTAACAATTTGGTGAATGATTCTCTTGCGGACATTACAAGGATAACATCTCTTAAGGCCTTAAACATTAGTGATTGTGGATTGGATGCATCTTCGAAGTTACTGGAAGGTACTTCTGTGGAAATGCTTTTGTTTATCATTATTAATAATTTATCATAGAAGCACATACAATTGCTTGACCATAAGTAAACCAATGTCATGCTTTAATGTGTTTTGATGTTGGTGATCCTTAAAAGTTTGATTTTTTTTTTCAACTTTTCCCTAATCTTTGAAGATTGAAGTTTAGTCCCCATGCTTTTAGTTTTGTGCAACTTTTTTTGTGGGCCAGTCTAAATAATAGTGTAATAACATAACAGATTCAAGGAGCTAATAGCTTATAATATTAAATATTGAAAAGACAATATACCAAAGGAGTTCAAATGTTATATAGGAATCTTACCCAAATTAAATGCAAAAGTTAATCAAAAATCAAAATCAAACAATATTTAAAGTATAAATATTAAACCACAATGGTCGTCAAACTTCAAGGATCGCAAGTGTCAATAAATTCAACAAAGCCATGAAACCTAAGAAATTAAATGACACTAAAGCTCAAACAAAGCAACATTAATGGACATACGTGTTTAGATTAATTTTTACTTCATTCCTTTTACTTATTGTAAATGTTGCAGATCTTTCACTTTGACTTTTTTTTTTCCTAATTCGAAAGACCGACAACATACATAGCTGTGGAGACATAGTTTTTTGTATTATTTTTAATTTAAGTTATACTTTAGATTTTGATAGTATAGTTGAAAAGAAATTATTTTGTACTTTTCACGAAGCAAAAAAATAGATGCGCATCATTTGTTGTCTATGGTAATACTTCTTGATTAAATTACCTAAATAAATGAAAGTACAATGAGCGAGTCAATAACTATAAGTTGTGAGTTGAGAGAGAGTGAAGAAACTATCGTTATTGAATGGTATTTAACTTACGAGACTCACAATAAGTTGTTCTTAATAATAGTGTTGCTGCAAAGTAATTAATTTTGTGAGAAGAGAATTTGTTGCATGCAAAATATGATAACAAGATGTTATTTCATAAGTGGCTACTAGCTCCTAGAATGAAGGCAATAGAATTAGGCGGCAACAGAAGGGCTTTTCTCAAAAAGGGACAAGTGCACCATAAATATTAAATCTAATCACAAAAGTACTATTGAGCTTTAAACCTTTAAATAGTGTAATCAAGTTTTAAAACTTGCCAAATTGATGCAATGTGATTCGGCTAACTAGAAAAGCTGAAATATTTGTTTTTATTACTTTCCTAACATGCATAATACTAATGTAGTGCCCACTAATCTCCACAGAAAAAAAATGGATTTTAATTTTTTTTTAGAAAAAGGGAAACAAATTCTAAAAAAGGAAAAAATGATGAGAAACCACCACCATGGCCACTCAAGACGGCCATATAAATTGTCTATCAAGAAAACAATTTCTAATACTAGTTAATCATGAAATTTATTCAATTTGAAATTAATCCTAAAACACGTATTGTTTAAATATATTCTATTTATCATTTCAAATTTAGCTTATTTCATCACATTAAACTTTACTTAGTAAATAATTTTTTATCTTTTTGGTTTGTCATTGAATGTATTATCTCTTATTTGGATAATTTTCACTTAATAAGTAGGCTTTCACTTATCTATCAATTCTACATATATATATTATTAAAGTCGGAGCTACGTTCGCTTCCATGCTTACAATGTGGTACTTTGCTTTGACTTAGAACCATTGGCTAATTGATTTGTCATCAACAAGTTTTAATCTTTATTGAGTTAAATATAAGTAAAAGGACAATGTACCTCGAAAATTTTTTCCAACACTCATCTTTTTCAACCTTTATTACTCATTGATTGTATATTTGAAAAAAAGAAGTGAGTAAAGATAATGTATCTTGAAATACGAAATTTAACCGTAGGATTTTAGTTTACTCCATATGTGCCACTTAACTAATGTATGTGATTGCCATGTGGCATAAATTGCAGCAAAACTTTGCCTCATGGGATGCATTTGGCTATTAAGTTATAAATGATTGTTGACACTTAAATTTTGATAAAATATTCAAGAATAAATTGCATATAGAATTAGGAGTCAATTAGAAGCCATTTCGGCCCTAACAAAAAAAGGATTGTCACATAACCGAGGTATTAATATTATTTGCATCTACTAAGTTTGATGTTTATTTTATTTTCCCTTATTTTACCTTATTTTGGAAAAATAAAGTTAAAAAATAAAATTTTAAATTTTTTTAAAAAAGAGCTTAAAGGGGTTCGAGGGCTGGGCTTTTGCCCCAGCCTCCTTTAGTATTTTTTCCCGTGAATGGGCCCAGGCCTGGCTTATCTTAGATTTCCCCTCGGCTCAGTCCTTTCTCTCCCTTCTCTCTTCCTCCTCTGCCGCACACCGCTGAGGACAAGGGTAGAGTAGGTAGGAGACAGTGTAGCAAAGAGGAGGCACAAAGGTACGCCTGCTGTAGAGTGGATGGTGAGGGAAAGCCGACTCGGCCAAGAGAGGGCCTGATCGGCGTGCCAAGGACCGGCAGTCGGAGCACCTTTGTCGACCGGGCTCCTCACCAATAAATAGGTGGCTGCGAGCTCGGTTGAAGGAGGAGGAGAGAAATTTGAAAGAAGGGCAACTATGAGGGGGATCGAGGGCAGTGGTTGAAGAAAGAGGGATCAGAGACGCTGAAGTAGAGAGAGAGAAGTCGACCAAGAGTGAAATCGGAGGAGATTCGAGCGAGAGGGCTTCAGCCAACACCTCGGCCATGTGCGAGCTCCGTCCAGCAACCTCGCCTAGTGTACGCTTCCGTGAGCCAAACCAGTGAGCCTTCCCCGACCATGTTCCGTGTCCTTTTTTAGGTGTGTTGCGTTGGAGACCGTGACCGTCTAGCTCACACGAGCTCCGACCACTGGCCATTCCTCATCACGCCATCACGCGTGTTCTAGTTTGTGTTGATAGTGCCAGTGCCAGTTCCGATCCCATTCAAGCCGAGGGTCCCCCATTTCAATTGCGTGCACCACTTGCTCGACGGAATGTCTAAACCAGATTTGAGCTTGTGTTGAGAGTGCTCGTCTCTAAGATCGTTGGTTTGTCGTGTCGTCTTATTCTTGGCCGTCACTGCCTCCCGTTTTTGGTCGAGGTCGACGCATGCGAGCGTCACCGAAGCATGGTTTACGGGTGAAGGGCGGGCTGTTCCGACAAAACACCGAGAAGAAGGAGCTCTCAATGAGGTCCAAGGAAGAAGACAGCACAGGTGTAGGGGATAAGTACACTATTAATGCCATAAGTTGTGTACATCGCTCACTTTGGTGCCAAAAGTTTCCATCGGATCATTTAAGTGCCAAATTTTTTTTTTTTAAAACGATCATTTCAGTGCCAACGCCGATCCGGTTGGCTGGAAATTCGACGTGGCAGTTTTTTATTAATTTTTGACACTGATGTGGCTCGCCGAAGAGTACAGTCAGCATGTAAACCATCAAATGACGTAGTTTAGCATCTTAAACACCAAGTCGAAACCCTAAATCCCCAAATCGAGAGAGAGAGAGAGAGAGAGAGAGAGAGAGAGAGAGAGAGAAGCCATGGCGGCGTCGTCTTCTTACCCGAAGAACAACACCAACACCAGCCACTCTTTGAGCAGAGCCCAATCCACCATCTCCATCTGCGCCCTCATTATTTCCCTCGCACTCCTCGTCTTCTCTCTCTCTCTGCACCTTCAACCCCCCTTCTTCCTCCTCCTCCTTCGCCCTTGCCTCCTATTTTCCCATCACTTCTTGGCCAAGCGACGGTGGCCGAGTGACAGTGGCTGAGCACGATGGCCAAGTGACGATGGCCGAGCAAGCTAGGTCGGCGAGGATGAACAAAAAAAACCTTAATTTCAATCCTAAATGAGCTATGCGGTGTCGTTTTTCCTAGGCCATCCACATATGACGGCAAAACAACGTCGTTTTCTTAAGTAGGACGGAAAATGACGTCGTTTAAAGGGTTTATCGATTTTTTTTTTTAAATATAAAAGCCACATAATCATTTTGGCTAAAATTTCTCGCTGGTGGCACCAAAGTGATTGTTTTTCCTCCGATTTGGCACTTAAGTGATCCAACAGAAATTCTTGGCACCAAAGTGAGAGTCGTACACGACTTATGGCACTGATAATGTACTTCTCCCCGAGTGTAGTGGAGGAGAGCTCGAGTCGGGTCGGGTTCGTATCATTCCCGGGTCCCGGGTTCAACTGGCTCGGGCATGTTTCTTTTTTTCTCACAGGCCAGGTGTGCCCGGGCTTGGGCGATGTAGGGCTTTTTTTTTAGTTCACGCACGGGCTGGGCCTCTCCCTTTTTGCCCATTTTGTTCCCTTGGGTCAATCGCAGGACCAAGCTCAATAAATGACTTGGATCGGGTCTAGATATCCGACCTGGGTCCGGTTGTTTATATTGTAATATTCTATTATTTTTTAATATTTAAAAATATTAAAAAATAAAAATAATTCTGAAAATGTTTTATCTTTTACAAAAATTAGAAAAAAAATCTTTAAAATAGTTTTTCAGTAGTTTTTTCAAAAAAAAAAAAAAAAAAAAAAATGCATGAAAAGTCATTCAAAAAATCAAACTTCTAAGTTTAAATAAAATTAAGTATCGAAATAGCATTGATTGATTAACTAGTGTAATCAAGATATCGATCATAGTTTCTCTAGTGCGACACCTAATTAAAAATGACTTATTTATTAAAAGCTCGAGTCAAAAGTCGCGAATTGGTGGGCTTATGAGAGCTCAGGCTAAGTTTAGATTTAGCAAGCCATCAATTTTCGTGCCTTGTGGGAGGGCTCGAGGAGGTCGCGACATAATCGATCTATTATTCTTTAAATTTTAGCTCTTTAGGATAAGTCTGCACATTATAGATAAAGATAAACTATATTGAAATAACTTATTCACGTAATCTAAAAATTAACTCTATAACATACACAATTTAAATATATTCTATTTATCATTCCAAATTTAGCTTAAATTTACTTAGTAAATAAGTTTGACCTTTTTGGTTCGTCGTTGAAAATTTTGTCTCTTATTTGAAAAATTTTCACTTAATAAATAAGCTTTCACTAATCTACCAATTTCATGTATAGTTAAATCGGAGCTATGCTCGTTCTTATGCTCATATGCTCATCATGTGACAATTCACTTCAATTGATAGGCATTGTCTTATTAATTTATCATCAAAAAGCTTTTATCTTTATTGACTTTAAGTTTAAACTTTAAGTATAAAGAGAAAGTACCCCAAAAATGTTTTTTGGCATTTATCTTTATCGACTTTTATCTCTCATTCATTATAAAAATTTGAAAAAAAGTAAGTAAAGACATATATCTTTTTTTTTTAACAGGAAAAGACAATATATCTTAAAAAATATAAAATTTAACCATTTCATGTAAGTTTACTCCACACGTGTCACTTCACTCGTATATGTAATTGACATGTGCATAAATTGCGGAGAAAAATTTGCCACGTGGAATCAAAAAGTGAACTAACAGAAAATACCTTGACCAACTTAATCTATTCATGTAATCTAAAATTTAAATTAAAAAAAGGAATATATCTTATTACATGAATCATATTCATATTTTGAAATATAACCTATTTCAGTGCAGTCATAAATACATAATGTGAATGGCAGCTTATTTTATTTCTTATTTTGCATAATATTTGAAATATTTTTTTATTTAATACTCTCTAAGTTTAAATACCACAATAACATTAATTCCTTAAACATCAGAAAAAAATTAACTTAATTCACAAATGAATATTTACAGTTCTTTTTTAGTTTCTCTTCATCTAAAATTCATTTATCTGAAATATTTATTTCATTCGAAGCAATGTAAAAATATATATATATATATATATATATATATATATATATATATATATATATTGATTCACAAAACAAAAAAAAACAAAACAAAAAAGGAAGATAAGAGAGAATTTCATAAGTTTTACTCAATTTTGGTTTCAATTGTACAATTCACAAAGATTTAACTCAAGGATAATGAGAAAATAATCTCAAGTTTTGACTTAGTTTAATGAAAAGCATATTTAAAGACGATGACATTAATAAGGAAATCCACATGATTATAATAAAAATCAAATTGAATTTGTGAAGAAGATAATAGTATTACTCTTATCTTATGGCTCTATTGTAGATCTATTTAGCTAAAGTTTTTAGTTTAAACATTTCTCTCACGTTTTGTTTGTCCATTCTAGCGAATATTTTTAGTTGGTGTATTTCATACCTAATGAGTAACATCCCCAAATGATACATATGCAAAAGTCACTACTAATAATGAAATAGGATAAATACATGTAAAAATATCTTTACCAACAAATATATGTCCCTGTAAAGCGCTAGCCATGTAAATAGTTGCTTTATTGGTCTCGAATTTTTATGTCTTATTGAGTATAAATTTGAAAAATTGTTAAAGAAAATTTTCAAACATGTTATCAAATGATATGGATCATATTAAGGACAATTTTTTGTTCTAAATATAGCTCATATAAAGAACAATTTTTGATGGGATAATAAATGAATTATGAAAAAAACAAAAAGTAATCACAATTAAAAAAAAATGGAAGTCCAAGGAAGAAGAAGAAGAAACTAAAATGGAAAAAAGAAAAAGTAAGCACAATAAGAAAAAAAAAAGGAAAAAAGGGGGAAAAAAGCGAAATGCAAGTCCACATGATGTTTGGGGGACCTCCACTGCTGACTTGGCAAACACGTCAGCCAATAAATCATGTGATCTCACGCCGCACGCAACGGAGGATCACATAGAATCATCTTCTGAAAAGTACAAGACTGCACAATCCTTTTAGATACTGCCCATATAATTATGGCTTAAATCTAGGGATAATATCAACTTTATACATCGTTTCTAAATATAGCTTATCTAAAGAATAATTTATAATAGTATAATAAATGAATTACGAAAAAAGAAAAAGTAAGCACAATAAAAAAAAATAAGGAAGTCCAAGGAACAAGAAGAAGAAACTAAAATTTTAAAAAAGGAAAAAGGAAAAAGAGATCTTGAAATACAAGTCCACATGATAATCCACTGCTGACTTGCCAATAAAGCATGTGATCTCAAGGATCACATTGAATCATCTTCTGAAAATATGCACAATTCTTTTAGAGCCCATATAATTATGCCTTAAATCTGTTTCCATCGTTCCAATCCAATTCAAAATTTGTCAAAACGCTAAAGTAATCAAGCCTGTCCTTTTTTGTTCCAATTAATGAAATGTTAAGAATAGTGGAAATGAAGCATTGTGGTGATGGGACTCCACTCCAAATCTCCATCTTACCAAATTTTATGTTTGTATTTTCTGATATTAGATTGCATACTCTTTCTATCCTCCATTCTTGACAAAACCATCATACAAAGTACAATTTAGTGATGATACTCATAATTCCAATGTCCACTTCAATAGGCTTATGCAGATTGAGGAACCTTGAAGAGCTGGATATTAGCTATAATCATTTTTGGGGTCCTCTTCCTCCATGCTTATGCAATCTAACCTCCCTCCGTAAGTTTGATGTTGAAGGAAACAACTTAAGCGGGGCCATTCCTTCATGTCTCCTCCATAATCTCAAGTCACTTGAATATATTTCCTTTTCTAGAAATGCTTTTGAAGGCTCACTTTCACTTGCTTCCCTAGCTAATAATTCTAACCTTGAGGTATTCAGCCTTTCCAATGACCATAATCGCTTGGAAGTAAATACGGAAGAGCCTACTTGGTTTCCTTCATTTCAATTGAAGGGGTTCTATTTATCAAATTGCGTGCTCAACAAAGACGCAAATGGCATAATTCCCAGCTTTTTGAAAGAACAGCATGACTTGAGATGGCTTAAACTCAACCACAATGGAATGATAGGAAATTTCTCGAATTGGCTATTGGACAACAATGTAAATCTTGAGTACTTAGAACTCAGAGGCAACAATTTATCAGGTGCTTTTCATTTGCCTTCCAATTTGACTTTTGTCAACATGAGCTTGTTGGATGTGTCTACTAATCATATTGACAGTGAGCTTCCATTTTGGATTGGTTCTATCCTCCCGAATTTGGGAGACTTGAATTTGTCAAACAACTTATTAAAAGGGAGAATCCCTTCCTCAATGGGCAATATGAAAAGACTTTCTACATTGGACTTGTCGAATAATGGCTTTACGGGAGAGATACCAGAGACACTGGCTAACAATTGTACATCACTTTATGAATTGATACTTTCAGGTAACAAATTGCAAGGCCAAATGCTACCGATGAATTCTAACTTGAGTAGTTTGCAATATTTGTATTTGGAAAACAATCGTTTCACAGGAGACATATCACCTGGCATCTTAAATAGCCCCCACTTGAGAGTTTTGGATGTAAATAATAATTCCCTATCTGGAACACTTCCCAATTGGATTGGAGATATCCAGTACTTGAGTGTGCTTACGCTGTCGAGTAATTTATTGGGAGGTCCTTTACCATTGAGCTTTTGCAACTTACGTAATCTCCTTATGTTAGACCTTTCAAGTAACATTATTGGGCCGAATATACCTCCTTGTGCAAATGTTACAGTTATCAGGTTCTTGCATTTAGCAAATGACATGCTCACTGGGAATTTTCCTAATTTTCTTTCTAGAGCTTCATGGATTGTCACATTGGATTTGAGACACAATTCATTGTCAGGTGAGGTCCCCAATTGGATTGGTTCACTTCCAAACTTGAAGGTTCTTCTACTGCAAGGAAACAATTTTGAAGGATCAATCCCTCTAGATCTATGTTTGTTGAAAAACATGACCATATTGGATCTCTCAAATAATAATCTTTCTGGAAAAATTCCTCCTTGTTTGAAAGATTTGACATTTGGAAACAATAGAATATCTCCAAACTTATCTGCTACCTTGCGCGATTGGGGTGATTCTACCCAAGAATTCGAATATGTTTTAGAAGAAGTAAGTTTCAGGACAAAGGATAGGGTGGAATCTTATAAGGGCAACATTCTAAAACTAATGTCAGGAATCGATCTCTCACAGAACAATTTGAGTGGCTTTATTCCTCCAGAGGTTGGCCACTTGAGTGAACTCAAAGCCTTGAACCTGTCACACAATCATTTGACTGGACTGATCCCAAAAACGTTTTCCAATTTGAAGAATGTAGAGAGCTTGGACCTATCTTACAATAGCTTAACCGGTCCCATCCCTCCACAACTAACAGAGCTCTATGCCCTATCAGAATTTAGAGTGGGTCATAACAACTTGTCAGGCAAGACACCAGACCGAAAAAATCAATTTGGAACTTTTGATGAAGCAAGTTATGAAGGTAATCCTCTTCTTTGTGGAACACCATTAACGAGCTGTGATTACTCAAATCACGAACAAGAGATACCACCATCTTTAAATCATACCAAAAAGGATGATTCCTGGAGAGAAGCCTTTTTGTGGAGTTTTGCAGGATCATATGTCGTGGCATTCCTTGGGATAGTTCTTTTTCTCTACCTAAACTCGTATTATCAATGCGTGTTGTTCGAGCTTGTTTGTAAGCTTATCCGATCGTTTCTACAGTAGAGATTATTCTTCTAAGAATTTTGAGATGGAAAAATATTATGAAACGGTGGAGATCCTTTATGTAATAGGATTGTAAGCATTTGAGTTGACTCCTGGAGTGTTTGTATTGTAATCCTTGTCCTACTAAATTGAATATAAGAAGATCTTAATTTGGTTGTGATTTGAGCAAAAATACTTTTGTTCACAGCCGAAATGAATTCAGCATTAAATTTCTAATGTTGCGATTTGCAACACCAAAACAACTGGGTTTTAGTGTCTCAAGACAAGATCCCCATAAAATAAAGGATTAGACATAGAAAATTGTCGATAAAGGCATGCATTGTAGGAGCACTACTCTATAGCTTGAGCACAGCTTGAGCCCACCTTTGTGCTCACTACTTGACAAAGATTTATAGTAAGAGAACTTAGCTTATCCAATGCTTAAATGAAAAATTGCTTGCAAGATAAGTTCAATTCTACTAGCAAAATGAGCGATTGTCATCTGCATATGCATTAGGATCAATGGTCGTGCCAATGTTTATTTTCCCAATCACCTTAAGGTCGTGTTCAAACTAAACCAACATAGAAGATTTGTCAAGGGTCAACCTAGTCACGCCTTTAATCCAGAAGAAATCTAGGTCAAGCTAAATTGATAGCCATATGAAAAAAAAAAAAAAAAAAGCACATAATGCTGAGCTACATAGATTAAGGATACTAAATTAGGCAATGACTCAATGCAACAATTCAACATAAAAACATGAAGTGTTCTTCGCTGGTGTTGTGCATGTGGAGTTCCATGTTGGCTATTGCAAAGTAATGCGAATCTTGTCGAGTTAAAACTCACTGGCAATGACTTGTCGGGTGCTTTTATTTGCCATCCAAGTCAAATCTTGTCCATATGCGTCAGTCCAAAGCATTTGCCAATTGGATCAAAGGAGCACTTCCATCTCAAATTGATTTCATCCTTATGAATTTGCTATTCCTAAACCTATCAAGGAAATTGATAGGAGATAGAATCCCTCCATCGATAGGCAATATGAAATTGTTGACCACCTTAGATTTGTCAAATAATGGCTTCATGGGGGAAATGCCAAAGCCATTGGCCATAGGTTGTATCTCACTATATGTATTAAAAATGTCTAGCAACAACTTGCGTGGCTGGATGCTACCAAGAACTACAAACTTGACAAGGTTGAAATATTTGTAGACAATCAATTCACTGGAATATACCACCTGGCATTTTGGATACCTTGAACTTAAGGATTTTGGATCAAAGTGATAATTTCTTGGCCGGACCAATACCAAATTGGATTTGAGATATTCAACTTTTGGAACTTCTTATGTTGTCAAGAAACTTACTGGGTGGTCCTTTATCATTGAACTTTTGCAAATTGAGTTCTCTCGTTGTTTTATACCTTTGGACTAACAAATTTCTGTCCAGACATAGCCTACTGTGCCATTGTTACAATTCTGAGGTTCTTGCATTTACAAAGTGATGAGCTCATTGGGCTTTTTCCTTAGTTTCTTTCTAGAGGTTCATCCATGGTCATATCGCATCTACCGGAAAATGCGTTGACAGCTGAGATGCCCAATAGTTTGCTTTGGAACTTGAAGTTTTTTCTACGTAAACAAAACCACTCTGAAGGTTCAATTTCTCTCGTTCTTTGTCAATTGACGGAGACGAGTGGATCTCTCTTATAATGGCCTCTTGGGTGAAGTTCCTTCTTGTTTGGAACATTTGACATTTGGAAATGTTGGGATATCTAAAAGCACATTCCATACATTGAGTGAAAATGTAGAGTATTGGCAGCTCTACGAGTACGAGTCAAAACTCAACTTATTATTTCAACTTTGACGGTAGGAGCATAAGTGCTTTTATTGATGAACTAAAACAAGTAACCTTTCATGTCAAAGAGTAGATTGGAATCTTATCATGGCAACATTCTAGAGCTCAGACCTTTTCTACAAGAAGTTAAATGGTCTAATTTCTCCACAACTAACAAAGCTATACACACTTCCAATAGGCAAGACACCAGACGGAGAATCAATTTGGAACTTTCGATGAAGTAAATTACGAAGGTAACCCTCTTCTTTGTGGAGCACAGTTAGTAAGTTGTAATAGCTCAAATCACGGTCCAAGGACACTCTCAACTGTTGACGAAGGCAAAGAGGATGAGTCCTTGAAAGATTCCTTCTTGAGTTTCACAGGATCATACGTGATCACATTCGTTGGGGTCGTCATTTATGTCCATTGTCATTTTTCCCTACTTAAACTCCTACAATCTTAGTTTCAGTTTTGTCTATAAGCATATCCCATTGTTTCCTGAGCAGAGCTTGTGCTTGCAAGCATTTTAAGCATCTTGATTCTCCACCGTGCATGTTAAACTGTTGGATCGTCATTTTGTCCAGTCTTTTCCTATAAATTTGGATATGAATGCTGTCAGGTTTTTTTTTTTTTTTTTACTTTAGGAAAGATCATTGTGGTCACAGATACAATAGCCATAAAAAAGAAAAATTATGGTTGTGACTTGTTATCACAGATTGACCAGTGTTGCTCTGATTTTCCTTGGGAATTTCTACAGTGCACTGGTACACCTTACTGCCTCACTTTTCATGACCCTTTGAACTTGGTTAATACAAATCGTAAAACAATTTGATAATGTGTTCCAACGTATTTGGACTTAACTTCAATGGCATGTCACATAATGCACACGAGTACCATTGAAGTGGCTGATATTGCGAAGCCAGATTGGCTGTTAGCTTTCTTCGCCAATACGTAGCTGATTCTCCTTTGAGATTTAGCAGCATGATTGCCAGAATGACGCTTCGCTGAAGGTGCAAATTAGATCATCTGAATTTCTTTTCTTAGGAACAACGTCTCCTTCTTGGATCTCCAAGTCCTTCACAGCTCGCGTTTCTTGCAGATATTTTTTCTTATCGCAGAGCTCTGATAGATGCAAAGATTGCAAATGAGCTCAAGCAAGTTCCATGTCTGCAAATTCTATCTGCTTACATCTGTTGCTTTTTCCAGAACCCTATTAGGTAGACTCCTAGTATATCTAGATGTTGTATTGGTACATGACTTGACTTCTTAAAATTCACCACAAAAAGTACAAAATGAGTAACGGACTCGTGGTGATAGTAGCAGCAGTACTCTTTAGCGAAAAAGGAAAATTAATAGCAGAAGAAAAAAAGTGGAGCAACAATCTTAAAAACAGCTCAAAATAAGATGAAAGCAGAAAATATTATTAACTTCATATGATCACATTGTAAATCAAATCATCCGTGGAAAATGAGATAAATATAACAAATACAATGAGCATTCCACTTCCTTATAGATGGAGGCATCTCCATCGCCATCTCTTTTTTAGGCTTCTTGATTTGGGGTGTACACACACCAACAGCGTAATATCATGAAAACCCCAAGCAAATAGTTCACACTCGGTTCAATCAAAATGAATCGAATTTTGACAAGTATTGTTACACAGTTACATTGCACCCGACTCTATCTTGCCACTCTAAGAGCAACAGAGTAGCGCCATAATGAGCTAACGCACCCATGATCACGAAGACGTGAAATATCTGATGGCTGTGATTAGCAAGGTCGAACCAACCCGGTTTTAGCCTCTCAAGAATCCTGCTAACATAAAACAAAGTACCTGTAATGTAAGATAGTGCCATGGCCGACTCATAAGCAAGCGTGATCGGGCACTGTGGATTGCTCCAATTCACAATACAGGCATGGATCGCAGGTACGATACCAAAAAACGCCATGGATGAGAAGAGCATCACTCAAAACGCCCAGAATTTCCCAGAAGAAAGAGAAGGGGCGAACAGTGTCACAATAGTGAACATCCCCATTGCCGTTATTCCACCAAGGTAGATTAGTTGCCAATGGGGCTCGAACTGGAAAATGTAGTAGATTGGGGGGATGAATGAGGTGATGATCATGATCATGATGCCAACATAGTCCATCCGCATCAGTTGGATGTTCAAGCAGTGTGAATGGCATGAGAAAAGGTGGCAAATGCTGATCGAGAGGAGGCAGAACATGGATCCACCTAAGAAGACGAAGAACGGCCACCATGTCGCAGCTGGTTGGAGTGAACCAACCTTCATTTCTTCTTCTGTTATCTGATTCAAGTTCACCAAAGAATTTGTACCCTGAAAACTATATTGTGTTAGATGCATCTGGAGAGATCAAAAGACAGCATTCTTTTCGTAAGTTGAATGAAACACCGTTGGCACGCCACTCACCAAAAGCAATTCCTTTGAGTAAGAGATATTAGTTCCTGCACTAGTGGAGTTTGACCTGCACAAGTGGATTGCAATATCAAGCCATTGCATAATCCATGGAAATACTAGTTAGAGTCCAATCTTCAGATCACAATTTATAGAAAATGGTTCGATCCCGTCTGCCGGAGGGAGAGAGAGCAGGCTAAAATGGTGACAGTGAATGGGCAGAGCACTAACTGAATAACTACCTAGGTTGGTTAAGCTGATACTTTCAGATTCAATTTGACAACCAGTGAACTTATCTTCACTATAAAAGCTATTTAACACTATGATTTGGTTCAGAAAATCTTAGCAGCAATCAACTGTCAGAGCATTCTGCAATAGTTTATTACAAGGTCCACCATGTGTGAACTTTTTCTTGACACACACTGCACTACTTGCCCGGAAAATCATTATTTATTGATGGTGGACTGAATCCATGTTGTATTACCAGGAACACAGATTTTCCAATGGATTTTAATTTCTGTTTGAAAAGAACGGAAATTTCTATTAATACCTTGATCTCATCATTGTAGCTAATCAAAGATGACCGTCGTGATACATCTTAATTTTGCACTTGCCGTTTGAGCAAGACTATCTGACTATCAGGCTACTACTCCTGAAATTTAGCAGCAATGAAAATGGCGAGCACGGCCCTTGTATATTCCTATGAAACAAATTTTCTGAGTTTATTTTATGTGCCTGCACTTAATGCCACAAACTCAGAGTTATTCATCTGTGGCACCTGCAATTTCGATACAGCACCAGAGGAAAATGAAGGTTAATGGCAAATTCGGTTGCCAGTTGCAAGAAAGGTCGGCTAATGAAAATGGCCAGTTGCTCAGTATGGTAGCAAGCCACAAATATCACAATACTACATTGACTTGTACAGACTAAAGGCACTGTTCTGCTAATAAACAGTTAGGAAAAATCTAAGCGATTGTGACTGTTAAATTCGACAATTTTGAGCTGGTTATGGAGGATTTGATCAAAACAGGGTAATTCAAACATCCTCACCAAATGAGCAATTCAGCAAGCTCTCTAGTGAGTTATAACTTGCACCTACAAGCCTCATCTCAGATTACACTTGAGACGGTGAAATCGAGCTATGACAATCAACACAGAACGAGCTGCTACTGACAAGTTCCTCATTATATATGCATAGCTATGATTCCCACTCCGACAGAAATTATGTGTTCCATTCGATATGGTCGAGGATCACCAGAATGTTCACGCAAGTAGAATTGGCCACGGTCAATCCCAGAAACACCAGGGACCCAATCAAATGCCTGCTCGCCATCACACAGGACGCAAAAGAGATCACCACAAATCACCCAAAAAAAAAAGAAGATAAAAATGAACTCAAGAAGAAAATATGAACAAAGAAGGCCACGCATGAAAAAAACAAGTCGAACTATAAACGCATCATTCATCCTCACGTCCAGACGTTGAGTGTCTCGTTGTTCCAACGGAACAAGCTGAGGGCGGCCTCGGTGGGCGGCCTCGGTGAGCGGCCAGCTGGCGCAGGTAGTGGCCGAGGATGAACTCGTTGTCCTTCACGTACTCGCCAGCGCATACGGCGATGCCAACGTTGTCCCTCCGCAGCAACTGGATGTTCAAGCAGTGCGAGAGGCATGAGAAGTAAAAGTGTCGGTGAAAATCGAAGGCCCATCGTCTTCCCCCATTGCCATCACTCCTTTTCCCCTTCTCCATCTCCTCCTCCTCCTGCTCTTTCGCTGGTCGCGTCTTTATCGATTTCTGCTGAATTTGTTGGTCTTCTTCCTCTCCTCCTTCGCTCTATCTCGCTGTGGCCTTTTCCCTTTCTGTGGAGGAGGCCTTTTGCTTTTGTTGGTAGGCCGATCGGAGAAGAAGATGAAGAAATCGTCGAGGTCTTAGTTAGCCCAATATCAGCGTCGCCTTTGTATCTCTTGATAAATCTTTTTCAAGATTAAGATTTAAGATTATTTTTATTTCGTGAAGAAAAGGGTTTTTTTGCAAGTTTTATTGGGAATTTGTTAAGAAATCAAATAATAAAAAGATTGAAAGTTTCAACGCTAAATCGAAATGTTTTTCGCTCGAAGTTTGCACGTCAAACAGACCGATCGAGCTAGATTTGTCCCCCCAGATAGCCACGAAGAAGGGATGCAACCGATGAGACTTCTACACCACCATATTTTTCCGTTCCCACAATGTCCAAAACATTCAAGAGTTC